>JAWNLO010000828.1:0-21647 GCA_035042245.1 Drosophila heteroneura | reverse complement strand
AAATATGACCTATACTACTATACCAATTAACCAATTCCCCAAAACCTTTTAACCTTATCGCTTGGTTGCGACGCGGTGAACACGTTGGCCTGTGTACGTTTGGTTAATTATTTTCATTTCATCTTGTGTGATTAAACCGGTATAATATTACCTATACCAATTGTGTAATTTGTCTACCTCATGATCACTAAATCGTTCTACCTCATACAAGGCTCTCACAGTCGATTACAGGCGTTTTAACAACGATCCTTATAACAACACTCAACGTTCTCGAAACATAAAATGTAAGCGTGTTTACATAGGTCAAAATTACATAGACGCAAGTTTTTAATTAGTGGCAACGGCTATGGTACTACCCTTTAAAATAGTACAACATTATCTAAAAAAGTTTAGACTTTCTAATGCCGTTGTGTTACACTTAATATATCATAAGAAATTGGAGATGACAACATGGGAAAATCACAAACACAAATTATGGACGAGCAAATCAAATATTTGAACATTAAGCTGATTCAAAAAGGCGAAGAAATTTCTCGTTTGAAAAAACAAAATAATTTCAATAAGCAAATCATCGAGACACAATATTAAACGATTGATAATTACCAAAAATCAGTCGATACCCTTTTCAAAACAATCGAAAATCTAAGAAAGGCATACATCGAATGACTTTATATTTTAACACGGACTTTAACCCCTCGTGGTTGTCTGTCAATCGTTTAAATAGAGGGTTGACAATATCACAATTATCTGATAAGACTAACATACCTTATACAACATTGCAGTCTTACGAGTCAGGGACACGAAACCCAAAACTATCTAACATTGAACGTCTACAATCTTTTTTTAATGATAAGTCTTTCGTTGGTCAATCGTTGGAACAATATCAAGACGCTTATCAACGAGGCTACAACGACGCTAATCTAAATTGGACCGACGCCACAACTTTTAAAACGCCGGAAGAGTATCGTCTTTATAATGACGGAAATTTCACGGCTCTTGAAGCTGTTAAACACGAATTAGTTGCTATGCAATTGATTACACCTGATTACCCTATCGCTTACACAGACGCACTCGAAATGCTTTTGACGGCTATCCAAGATTTGCAATCTAGCGAGGAATTAAAATGAATACAGATGACTATAAAGCTGGTTACTATGATTCTTATATTTTGGGTGATTCACCCGACTTAAAAAGATACAATGAAAATAACGGCGACAATAATTATGCGAAAGGCTTTAGGCAAGGCATGAACGATGTTGATTATGAATTTGATGATAAAGGTTGGTAAACAAAATGACCCAGCATAACACACACATCAAAATACCCAAGCAAATATCTAAGGATACCCCTCTCGTTCATCGTGAGCGTTACACGTGGTTATCGATTCAAGTCTACACTTACAAGCCCGAAATATTTTCTATTTTAGACCGAGTGAAGCGCGCTTTAATATTCAACGGTCATCGTAAGTTAGCGACCGAGTTAAACGCTCGCGTTTTAGCTAGTCCGGACTTTTATACAGCTTTGAAAATAATCGACGAATATGTATTACTCGAAATACGTGATCCTTATACCAAAACCCCTACCCCACCAACAAAATAAGCATAAAAAAAGGACATCGAATTTAATCGGTGTCTTTTCTTTCACACAAAATGGGGCAAGTTCATTGTAACGTAACTACATTTCATATGCAAATTTTGAATCAAAGTATATCATACCGTATTTACCGAATACAATTCCGACATAACCATTTGGACCCGCGTCATCAATATATTTATCGATTGTGCCGTAAGCCCAAGCGCCGTCGAATCGCAATTTTGCGCCAACGTTAACGTGATTGTTGTCGCCACCGTCTACTCGGTGCATGATTGGCAAAGGCAAACCATTATCATCACGGCTGAAATCTTTTTTAACATTGTTCACTGTGCGATAATCAGCAATTTGCCAAATGCCGGCATGCTCAAAAACTTCGTTGGCGATAAAACTAGTATTTGAAAAAGTGAATTGACCACCGGTTACCCTAAACTTATCATTGTAAGTTTTTGGGGTTGGTTGAATAGGTTGTGGGGTTGGCACAGGCTTGCTATTTCCACCCTTACCAGTAAACCGGAAGAAGTGAAATTCGGGTTGCTTGTCCATGTTCCAATAGGTATCATGGTCGAGAATAACAACGCCTTCGTTAAATTGCCCCTCGGTGTACCAACAAGCCGAGATCTGTTGATTGTTGTCGTCGACGAACATACCAGTGTGTGACACACCGCCGGCACCGGCGCCATAGTTGCCACCCCACAAATAGATGTCACCGGCTTTGGTTTGTGCCGTACCGTTAACGATTGGTACCTCTTCAAAACCAGCGTTTAGTAATTCTTGGCGCAATGTACCAGTGTAATGCGTCTTTTTTAAATAAGAATCATCAATCGCACCCGCTAGATTTAAAATGTGATAAATGAACCCGGAACAATCAAAATAGGTTGTGCCGTCAGCTTGCGTGCCGTCGCGTAAATTCCATTCCATAGAATACGTGACTTTGTGTAAATAACTTTTGGCGATTTGAATCGCCTTATTGACATCAAAACTCATGGTGTTACTTCCTTTCTTTTAATGTTTACATTATATCACATCGTGATAGTTGATGAGATTATTCAATAAATTGGCAATAATTAAAAAAAGTTTGGACTTTTTAAAACTAATGTGTTATACTTAATTTATCAACAAGAAAGGAAAACAAACATGGATAATAAATTCGGCGTATGGCTAAAGGCTGATAGTGAAGCGCAAAAGAATTTTGAGAAATTACGCGAGTTTTTTCCGGATTCGACGCCGTCAGCTATTGTCAGAATGATTTTTACGGGTATAATTGATGTATCAAAGTATATTGATTTTTCACGTATTGAATCACCTGAAAAGAAAGGCGAATCATGAACAACTTTTTAGACTGCATTGTTTTGATTGGGGCAGTTGCTTACCTTGCTTACCCTCTAACAAAAATAATTGCAAAGTCAAAACACGAACACGATTTTTATATTAAGAATCGTCACTAAAATTAAGGGCGGGCGGTTGGCAAAATGAGGAAAAAAAACATGACACAAGATACAACACCAGCATTGCACCAAAATAACACTTTGTTGCAAACTTTGAAGCAAGACGCTAACGAGATTGAGCAATACAAGATTGCCTCACCATTGATTTTCAACGGTCAAAATACCGAACCGGTTGCAATTTTAGACCGGGACGCAACTGAGGCTAACAATGACGGTGAAATGGTAACCGTACCATTTTCTAAGCCTTATGTCTTGGTCGTTCAAACTGTTAACCGTTTGATTGCGACAATCAACGACAAGAAAGTGAAACTTGCCTCATCGCGAGATTATAATTTCAATTTCAAGTACGATGATGTGCAATATAGCGGTACTAAGTCACAATTGGCAAGTTCATTCACTGATTTAAAGGTGCTTAAATCATTGCTTATTATGGACGTTGACGGCAACTTGCGTTGGTTTAACGTGACCGGTTATACACTTTCTAAGAACGACATTCGTGTCGGTGATTGGTACAAAGTTGAAACAAGTGGTAAAGTCAAAAACGATAAGTCGACATCCGGCTTTTACTACATTTTGTTTAAGCAAATTAGTGGTAATGAATCATCAAAGTTGATGACTGATGCCGTTGTGAAAGGTATTAAAGAATATCAAGCAACAACCGTTATTCGTCGCCAACAGTTTGCACAGCGTGCATTTGAGGTTAACCGTCTTGATGTGACACCTGATGTTGACATTAACGATGATGATTTACCATTCTAATTATCATTAGGGCTTTGCCCTAGTACATAAATATATTACTCGTTGTGGTGAAACCGTGGTGGTTATAACCTGATTGATTGATTTCAATAAAAACAGTTGACGGACTGGTTTGCATTTGGAGACTTTGGCAAACATGGCACGATGACATGATCATTGGGAGTGGTGCTGTACATATTATTTTTTTTGAAAGGTATCGACATGGCGGAATTTACGAAAGAACAGAAAAGGCTTAATCGAAAAGCCGTTTTTAAGTTGCTATATCGATATAACCAAGAACACAAGAACGAAAAGATTCCCAATGTTTTGGCAATTGAACCGAACCGTGTCGCTAACGTTGACGCCGGTGGTTTGGCACTTTTGTTAAACGAGGTCGAGATTTATCCCTCAACAACCGGACCAAATGACGCCGTTGAGTGGTGGCAACATGGTTTGGGAAACTTGCAAGCCTCACAAATGGGTCATACTGAAAAAGTTCGTTTTGGCGAAGTAGCGTCTTATTTTACTAGTCCGAAAGAAGTGGCTGATTGGATAAAGGCACGTGTTATTGATGTGAACGATTTCGAATTTTAAGGGGCTTAATATATGCACAAAGTGAAGCGAATTGCCCTTTTTACGTTTGATCCCGAATATAAAAAGCGCAAGGATAATCATCAGATTTACCGAGCCGAAATTACTAACCCGGAGTTTACAATTTTACCGGTCGAAGATTCGCTCGTTGAAAAAACTTATACGCACGAGTGGCTATATCAAATAGTCACGCAAAAAAACATTATTGCTTATCTTGATAATGCGCAATTAAAAATGCCGTTTATTGAGTACGAGCTTGTTGTCACGCAAGGACTAACCCCTGAGATAGATTTTAAAGAGTTACGTAATGCCAACGGTCAAGTTTATGAAATTGAGTTTGCCGAAAGCAAGTCTAAAATTCGTGACTTATCCAAAATATATTTTGATTACCCTTTTAGTCCGAATCATGACAAGCGTGTCAAACAAATGCGTCGGTTGCTGATGAAAATGGACGATTATAAAATGACCCGCGGTTCGATTGCTTATTGGTCGTTGATTTCGCAATTAGGACGTAACCAGAATTTTATTCAAATACCGAGTGGGTTAGACCCGAAGTTAAACAACTTTTTGCGACAAGCATTTTTCGGGGGTTACAACTACGTTAACCGCGATGTCGCCAATCAAACCATTGAAAAGGACGGTATCGGTATTGACTATAACCACCTCTACCCAGCTATGCTGAAATTTAGAAATATGCCGACTGGTCGACCAGAGGTTAAAAAATCACCTGAAAAAATATCACCCTTTTTATTGAAATCAAAATACGGCGTTTTCAAATTACAAATCAAAAAGTTGCAAATTAAGCCCGACGGTATTCCTTGCTTTTTAGACAAAACGGTCACGCGTCGGGGTGCACAAGTTTATTCCCTTGATGATTTGTTGATTCCGGTTGCGACTTTTACATCACTTGATTTGTATCATATTATGAAAAATTATGAGATTGAATTTGATGTCTTGGTTTATCTCGAATACAAGAGTTTTGTCTCACACGCCTTTGATGATTTTGTCAACGAGAACGAAAAAATAAAAGAAGAATCAAACGACGAAATTAAAGTATTAAACGCCAAGTATAATAATAATATGGCGATTGGAAAGTTTGCGCAACACACCGATGTGCCTAAAAAACTAATCAAATACGACGAAACGGAAGATATTATTAAGTACGAAGATTTTTTAGACATGGACGCCGAACCTGAAAAAGGTAATAATATTAGTATCGCGATGTGGACCACAGCATTTGCGCGTGATGAAATATATTCAATTGCCTACAAGATTAAAAAGCAACCGCTTGTGACCCTTTCTTATATTGATACTGATTCACTACATTTCTTTTTCGAGACAAACCGAACGCATGATCAAATGGTTTCGTTTGTTGAAAATAACCTCGGTTTGGAAATCAATGACCGAAAAATTGGAAAAATGAAAATTGAAAGTGAATTTAATGTCGCTAAATGGATAAGGTCAAAAATGTATATTGAAAAGCAAGTAAATGGCACGAATCGTGTTCGAGTATCGGGTATTTCGCGATTCGGTCGTGATGTATTAAGTAAGCAGATTGATAAAGACGGTATTCAAAAGGTATTCACGGCACCCCTAACGTTGCCAAGTGAGCAAGTCAAAAATATTCCGGGTGGCGCTTGTCACCAAATTGTTTATAAACAAATTTTATAAGGAGTTAAAAAAATGAATGAATCAGAATTAAAAGTTATTGATGATGAAATCAAACAACTCGTTATCGAGAGTGTTATCACACAAGACCAACTCGACAAAGTTCTTGATAATCAACATTTGTCATATTACCCCGACGGTCACATTAACATCACCGAAACGATTAAAAAGGTTGACCCAAAAAACGACTATCCTTTTTACACATTTTTTGGTGCACGTGCCCCGGGAAAAACAACGTCAATTTTCGTTGACAAAATTTACGACCTTTACAATCGCGGTAAGAAAGGTGTGTACTTGCGCCGATTCGAAAAAGAATTTGACCGTGACTTTTACGATCCGGAATTATTTAATCGTTACTACCCAAATTTATCGATTACGCGTGAAAGTGTTAAATGGGACCACCGCGAAAAAAATAAGGTTGATACCATATCGGTCACCGACGCCGAGGGTAAAACAACCCCAATTTTTAGATGTGTGGCATTGTCACAGGTCCGCAATAACAAATCAATTTATTTTCACCCGGACACAGAAGTTGTCGTGTTTGATGAAATGATAAGTAGCGACAAGCGTTATTTCAAGGGTTACGAAGAACCACAACAATTAGAGACGTTACTCGATACGATTTTTAGACCCCCGATGAGAAAACAGGTTATTTTTTTATGTAATACGACTAACTTGTATAACCCTTATTTCATATTTAACGAAACCTTTCCTTACGCACCGGTATCGAAGTTCAAAAAGACGCACTTACTTATTTCGGCTAACTTATCGAAACAGATTCTTGTGAAAGTGCTATCTGATAGAAAAGAAGTTGAACGAAAAAAGTCTATAAAACGGTTTGAGCAAGATATTCTTGGGCTTTTCCCGGACGCTACCGAACAACAATTTTATCAATTTAGCAAAAAGCAAATTAGTCGTACAATGTTCAACTATGAAATTGGTGGTTTAAATTATGTCATATTTGTTTTGAAAAATGGTGATTTATATGTTAAGCGTGCCGGTCGTGACAATTCCGTCAAGGCTTATACCTCATCTATGGAATTTGGTTTACGTGATGGCGACCAAATTATCGAACCAATTGTCGCTTTGAAGATGAAAGAATTTTTACGTCATAATCGTATTAAGTTTGACAAATCGTTAACTCAAATCGCTTTCGTACGGTCGATGTTTACATCTGATATTGACCGTTTGCAAATGTAGTTGTATTTTTTCATAATAATGTTATAATAAATTGAACCAAACTAAAAAGCTAAAAGGAGACTACACTATGGCAAGTAATGCAAATGGTTGGCGTGATTCGGACATCTTTAATAAAGGTGTCTTTGATACACGTTACGAAGACCGCACTCATTCTATTGGACTACGTGGCGAAACTGAAGCAGAACGTCAACAACGTACAATGGGAAAAGTTACCGGCGTCGATGATTTCGACGACAAAGAGGCGTAAATATGGCGATACATATTCCCTCACTCAAAACGTTAACACACACTAACGTTGTGACGGCGCCTATTGAGGGCGCTATCAAAGCGACAAACCAAGCAATTGACGACGCTAAAAAGCCTAGTCTTGCCGAAATTGACGCCGAAAAAAAGCAAAAGGAGCAAACAGAAGAATGACGTTATTAGATACATTTAACAAAATCGTCACCGTAACGGACGCAGACGACGAACATAAGGGTGAAATTTATGACCTATTACTTGCTCATACAGATCATATCATTGAGGTAAGAGCCGGAATTTCGGCCCTTGAACAGCAAGTCATTGACTTGAATGAAGCCCTCGAAAGCAAAGACAACCAATTGCGTGAGACGCAAATGAGTTTGATTGACGCTAAGAAGACAAAGCTCGACCTACTCAACAAAGATGATGAGTTGGAAAAGCAAAAAGAACAAGACGCTACACAAGCTAGAATTGATAAAGCGTTGGCTTAAATAGAAAGGATATTTTAATTATGGCAGATTCAAAAGTAGCCAAAGCTACCGGATTGGAAGACGGCGACGTTTTGCAAGCAGTTTTCGGAGCTGACGCGACCGGTTTTCAACCAACCGATGTGCTCGGTGCTTACACTGATTCACAGGCAAGTTATTTGACTGGTGCAATTCAAAAGTACGGTCGATTCATTCAAAAGACATTCGATTTCAAAGACCCATTTGAAGCATTTAACCGCGGACCAATGGAAGCGGGTACAGCCTTAGAGGTCATGGTTGGTGGTATCGCTAAGCCGTGGCGTCCACGATTGACATCAGCTGATTTGGTCGAGGGTCCACAGTCTAACCCATTTTTCACAATTTTGCCACCAATGACATCAAAAACTTATGCTGCTCGCTTTTACCAAAAAGCGCGTGCCACAATCTTTGATACGGTTGATTCACGTTATTTCAACAACACAGCTGGTTTGCTAGATTATACCGGTATGCGTTTGTCACAAGTTCGTAACGGCTTGCTGATTGCGCGTTATGATTACACGATTCAAGCCTTGCTACGTGGAATCTACGACAAGAAGTTGATTGTGATTGACGGTAAAACAGGCGAGCAACCTGTGACCGGTGCTGACACAAAGCCAACAGCTAGTGAATTGCAAATGACAATCTTCCGCCGTCGTAACTCGATTTCGGGTGCTAACCCTGAAAACAACAGTGCTGGATATGACCAAGCTGATTCATTGGCGAGTGTTCGTGAATTGGTCAACCCTGACTGGTACGGCGTTTTGGCGGCTGAATTGGGACAAAATGCGTTCGCTGGTGATATTCTATCTAATTTCAATATCCGTTCTTCCGACATCTTTAACCGTTGGAACAACCGTCTTGATTTGTGGGTATTTACCGCCGACCACACGATTACACAAGCCGATGTTGACACCGGTATGGTCTCAATTAAAGAATTAGGTATGACTTATCATAAAAATGATACCGCACCAGCACCATTGGACGGTGTAGCCGGTCTACCTGATACCAAGTTGGCACTTTCTCACCACGCTTTGATTCAAATGGTTGCAACCGAAGACTTTATCCAACGATTTGGCACACCAATCAACAACGTTGCCCCTAATGGCGATGATATTACTTGGACGCCAGATTCATCAAACATCACAACCGTGCTACGTTTGAACGAAGATATCGACGCCTATAACATCACATCAACATTAAGCACTTTGACTGGTATCATTGATTTGTTCAATCACAACATGATTGTCGATATGTCCGAACCAACGATGAAAGCATTATATCAATAATTTAAAAAGCCCTCTCGAGGGTTTTTTATGTGGTATAATAATTAAGAAAAAGGAGAAATAATATGAAAACAAACCAGCAAGTCACGGATTTGCTAGACGCACAAAAAAAGGCATTTGACAGCCAATTAAAACGGCTGGAAGAAAACAACGCTAAAAATATTTTGCGCATGAACGAAAAGGTGACTAATTATATTACCGGTCAACGTCGAAAAGGAAAAGGCGAACGTGCCAACGGCGATTGGCTGAACGAAAAAGCCAAAGAATTGACGGCGATTTATAATACATTATTCGATAGTGAGGCACTTGCTATTTTCGATTATTCCGGGTTTGTTAACAAATGGTTTAATGCCACAGCGCTAGAATGGCAACTATATCGTACTGGAATTGCTTACATCGGTGGTACTAGTTTAGATGATTTACATGTGCTTAATTTTGGTACTGATTGGACGAGCAACCGGGTGATACCCGGACCCGAAATTTTAACAAAAGATACTTTTCAAATGCCGGGTGATAAAGATGTTCAAACAACCGGTAAATTCAACGGTCAACCAGTACCCGAAACGATTAAAGAATTTGACACGATTTATACCAGAATCGGACCCTATTCGACATTTAAAACGGGAAAGCCGATTTATGTCCCGGTCTACAATCGTTCACTTATGCAATACGCAAGCGGTGGGTCGGTCATGTTAGATTATTCAATTAACAAGTATTATGCTAAGCAACTAGCTGAAATCAAAGCCGAAGAATTGTTTAATTTGCGTGTTCTAAAACCATTATTTGTTTTTGGTGGTACAGCTGACGACGCCGATGGTCGTACGCTATTTCAACAACTTGTTAATGATAATGCCGTTTATTTTCACTTATCACAAAATGCTTTGGAAAATTTAGACAAATTATTTAGCGCTGAAATATTTAGTCCTGATAATAACGTCGACACTTTCGCCGAAAGTTTTAAGCGTATGCAATCAGAACGTGCTTCAATGCTCGGTATTCATTCAGTTTATAGCCAAAAAGCCGAACGTGTACAAGCGACAGAAGTTTTAACAGATAATGAGTTAACAGACGTTTGGGGTGATGTTAGATTTTCTGGTCGTGACAATGCCTTACAAATTTTAAATCAGTGGTTTGAAACTGAAAAGTTGCAAGTTAAGCGTCGCACTGAAAATACTATGGCACCAGTACCAGAACCGACTAACAAAACATTATTAAAATCAGAAAACGGAGAATTGAAAAATGACAATTAACATCGCAAATATCATCGCTATGAATGGTGACACAATGAGTATTATTTTATTTTCTCTTTATAGTTTAGATTTTGCACTTCGGCAATTTTCTGGCGATGTTCAAAGTAGCAAAATTCTAAGTTGGAAATCAGTCGGCTATTTAATCGTCGGTATCATGCCTTGCATATTGGACCGATTGGAATCATTTTTAAAGGGTGATGTTCAAGTGATTCATTTGTTAGCGGTGATTATTTTCGTCGGCATGGCTTACGGTTTTCTTATTTCTGTTTTAGCGAATTACAAAATCGCTTTTCCACAGTCTTATGTGCCATTTGAAAATTTTTTAAAATCTGAAATACACGTCAAATTAGAAAAGATTTCACAGAATCAACCAAGTGTATTATCAGATCCAAAGCCAAAAATAACTAAAAGTGAGGGTAAAAATGAGTAATCAACTTGACAGATTGACCGTTGGCGACATGTTTACAAACTGGTACGATTATTATCACAAAATGGACGATGACGAAGTTCGCACCCAAATGACGTTACAAGACTTTAATCGTGAATGGCAGTATATGGAACGTGAAGCCACTAACTTTTTTAAAGAAGAATTTGGCTTTCCGATTGACTTATTAAAAGTAACCGACAGTGCCGAAATTAACCAAGAATGGACGCACCGGCTTTATGTGGCATGGTTGAGTGAGTTTTGGTCGGAAACGATGAAACAAGAAAATAAAAACCAATTTATTTTACAAATTCGTCGTATTATGTTAAACAATTCAAATCAGCTTGCCCAACAATTAGAACAATTGTTCGTCTTAAAAAACCAATGGATAACCGGGACAAGTCAAACCCACAGTGTAGCAAAAGGCTACAATGTGAATCACAGTCTTGACAATACCTCGGCAATGGCGGATCAGCCACAAAACGCCCTCGACTTTCAACTCAATGACGCTAACCCAGCCGTTGCCTATAATTTTAATTATTCATCAGTTGTTAATGGTCTGAAACAGCACGTCACTGATTCTTACGATGACCAACCAAATGATTCAACCCAGCAGGGCAGAAGTCAAACCATTATCGCACTCGTCAACGAATGGCAAGCCTTAGATGATACAATGTTTGGCAATTTCATGAGACGATTTGACGGTCAATTTTCTATCTTTCACGAATAGCCAATCTGTGATATAATGTAATTGGTTTATGTCGTACGTGAGACCCGGTAAAATGGTCGTTCGATGTTTTGTGTATAGTCTCAATACACAGCCAACTCGCTACGCGCGGGTTTTTTTTTATGTAAAAACTGTTATAATAAAGTCAAGCTAAAAAGGAGAAAAAATAGTATGACACAAGAAATACAGTATGACCCAGATGGTCATTATATTGACGCGTTCGGACATCATCATTTCGACCAGCAACGTTTTTACGTCTTTTGGCGTGATATGTGGTCCCTATTACCGAAAGAACAAACGGTATCAGTACCAGAGACGTCAATTTGGCAAGACGTTGACAAGCTAATCAATTGGGCGCGTCGTTTTTCGTTAGATTACTTTGCATGGCGCGACCACGTCGAAGAGACGTTGAAAGATTTGCAAAAACAAATCGACGACAATAAGGGTAATCTCGACCCCGAGGGTAATGGGTCGGGAGATACTGACGGCAACGGATCGGGTAACACGACAGTTAATAAGAATCTCAATACGACATCGGGTATCTCGTTGACGATTCGCGACGACAACCGCCACATCGCCCCTTTGTTTTTGGGTAAGGCTATGCCGGCTTATGATGATTTTGACCCAGAGGTCGGTAGTTCTAACCCGACCGTCATTGATGAAAAAAGTCGTTTTAATTTATTTACGAATTTTCAAATTGGCAAGTCTGAATCAGCAAGTAACGATACCGCAACCACTGTCTCGTTTGCGTATGATAATACCAAACAGCGTTGGTATGTGCAATTGCCACAGAATATGGACGCTTTGTTAACTGCACCTTATTATAGCGTTATTAACACAACCGGCTTTTATCGCTTGTATGATTCAAATTATGCCGAAATCAATTTCAAGGGTGCACGTCGTATTTTTCCTTATATCAGTGAAAGCGATGACGGCGACGTTTACGAAGCCGGTGGTTTGTACTTTGATAAAAGCGACAAAACAATCAAAGCCGTTTATAGCGATAGGTTGAATAGAGGTACACTAAGCGAGTGGCAACAAGTTATCGTCCCAACCGAACACGCCGTTGCTTTCGTGATTTGGGTTTATGACCGTAGCCGATTGGCTTATATTGACACTGACGGTCAACCGTGGCTTAAAGTCGACGAGAATCACGAAATCAAGTATTTCACGATTGCACCCGAAAATTGGGAGGCTTTGAAAGGACTTGACGCTGACAAAGTATTCGGAACACAACGACAGCTATTTAGCTTAAATAACGCGCACAGTCTGCAAGAAGACACCGGTCATGGCAATGATGACGTTGAACGTTTGAATTATTTACCGTTTGCGCAATTAAGTAACGAAAACACCGGACTTGCCAACCAAGCCCAACGTTGGTATTCGTGGGAAATGCCTTATACGCGAACAAATCACGATTTTTGGCTCATGGCACCAATGTCAAATAATTTCGAGCCTTATAGCTATTTGCGTACTTTGGTTGGCAAGCACTTACCAATCTATCAAGACGAAGACTTGATTTCGGGCGCTTTGCAAGACGAAACGGCAAAGTTTAGCGTTCAAAACAACGTCATTATGTCGGTGATAGAAAATCTATTCAATCGTAATGGTGAAAAAATCAGTTATTTGACAGCAGATGTGATTTCGACCGCGACGCAAACGCCACCGGTATTCGAGTTTTTGAAGCAAACCGTTGCTGAAATGGACCAATACATCGACGCAACGAATAAAACCATTAGTGACATTTACAACCAGTTAACTGACATCAACAACAAGTACGATAATTTGAACGATAAGGTCAACAAGATTATTAACAACTTGATTGATAACGGCGGTTGGACCGGAACCCCTGATGACGGTAACATTACCCCTAATATGCACATTGCATACGGTAATATCAACTTGTTCTCGGGAACAATGGACGGTGACAAGTTCATTCGAACTGCTAAGGGTCGTGTAGAACGTCAATTGTTGCAAGGTGCTGATGTTTAAGGAGGAAAATTATGGCGGACCCATTTAAGCTGACCGGTCGCATAGATGTGATTCAAGGGGCGACAACCTTGTCAACCGGTAGTGACGGCACCAATTTCTACGGTAAAGGTATCAACACTTATGCCGGTCGTACCGTTGCAAATTTTACTTATAATTCCCAAATGGATATTAGGAATCTAACCGTCGGTGAAAACGACGGCTCGGTCGAGTTTGATTATTATGGTTTGAAATATGTCGAATTTTCTCAAACTGGTGATAACAGTGTCAGCGATACAACCGATTTACAATTATTTGCAAGTCTCGGTAATGATAACAACCCGGTATCAGTATTTCATCAACGAGTTGGTATTGCGTCTAATTTTACCACTGGTAAAATTTACGCGACCCAACTCGCCCCAAAGCATTATCGAATCGAAGCCGGTCAACACATAGCGTTTAATGATATTTACGTCTCGCGTTTATTAAATATCGCTACAATATCAAACGATGAATGGAAGATGTATATATCGGGGGCGACGAACACTAACCCACCGCTTTATACACCCGGAGCGATTCTCATCGGTGGTGTCTCAAAGTCTTTGAACAAACTAGCCGGTGGTCGTATCGCCGTCGTTGTTAACGGTCAAGACAAGATTTCACCAAAAGAAAGTTTTGCAACAGCCGGCAAACCGAACGCCGGTCATTCACGTATCGTTATCAATAATCAAGATGTACAACAAACGGTCGAGGGAGATTAAAAAAATGGCTACTGAATTAGTAAGAAAACAATTATTAGTTGATGATGTTAATCGCGTTGATATGTCAACAAATGCACAAGGTGACCTTATTGTCACAAATGATGAAAGTGGTTATATTCGAACACGTCATCAGTATAAGCCGATTACGTTCCCAATTTCGGACGTTCCCGGTTTGCAAGGCGAAAACGTCGCCGACATCGAAGTCACACAAGGCGCTACGATTCAAATTTTGAAGCATGGCGACGAATACCAAGAAATCAATGTCAATGACAACCCGACCGTTGAATTGTCACAGGGCATGATTAACGCATGGAATGGTGCCCTTAAAACGGTAACGACAAAAGACAACCCGGTCGTCTCGCTTACCTATGATGTGGCAACAAGCGAGTTAGTCATCACACAACTTGATAGAACCGAATCACGGATAAAAATCGCTGATGGCGGTGGTGGTGTCGGTCCTCAAGGTCCACAAGGTGATAAAGGCGAAACCGGTGAGCAAGGTCCACAAGGCGAAACTGGTCCACAGGGTCCACAAGGTGAAACCGGTCCACAAGGTCCACAAGGTGAAAAGGGCGACCGTGGCACAGACGGCGCGCAAGGTAACCCTGGGGCAACCGGTCAACAAGGCGAGCCCGGTCCTCAAGGTCCACAAGGTGATAAAGGCGAAACCGGTGAGCGAGGTCCACAAGGCGAAACTGGTCCACAGGGTCCAAAGGGCGATAATGGCGCAACACCAGATTTATCAATCTATGCCCAAAAATCAGAATCTATAAAATCAATTAGTAGTGATTCTGACGATTCGAACTATTTTACAACAGTTACAATGGCTGACGGTACTGTTAAAAAAGTATATAAGAGAATAACACTAACAAATGATACAAATGACGCTAATACGTTGTTGGGTCAAGGAGTATATTCTGTTCATGCTAATACAGCTAATCTTCCTTTTGTACCAGCTGATTATATTCCTGTTGTCTTAAAAACCACAGGTGACTCTGAAAATATCGGATATTTACAAGAATATACCGCTGTCGCAAACTCAGTGGATAAAAAGGCGCCCTTGCAATTCATTCGTAATTTATACTACGATGGTGACTACCACTTTGGAAATTGGAAGCCGGTCGGAATTGGCGGTAATTTAATAGATGTGCCGAGTGAAGTAACAAGTTATGTTGAACTGTGTGCGTGGCAATTACAAAATTATGGCGAAAAAACAATTATTCATTATTTTTCAAATAGTCGTAATTACAGCGACGGACCAACGACATCATCAAATACTTTTGTCATCACACTTACTTTAATGCAAAAAATAAACAAAATTATTGCAATTTCTTATATCGAAGTCAAAGAGGGCAATAACATCTTCAGAAATACAATCGACCCATTATTAGGTTTGATGAATTGGAACAAACAAGTAATTCAATAAAAGGAGCTGAAAAAAATGGCAACAGAATTTGTAAGAAAACAGCGCAATGTACATGACGTCGACAAGACTAACATGTCGTTGAACGAGGTTGGAGATTTATTAGTACAAGATGACGAAAGTGCTTTTATCAGAACGCAAAGTCAATACAAACCGATTACTTTCCCGATGTCAGATTCACCAGAACACGCCGGTAGCAATAGTGCCGACGTCAATGTCAAAGAAGATGAATCAACAGCAAGTTTGATTCATGGTGACGGTGCCGTTAAAACCATTATCACAGATTCACAATTAAATCAACAAATTAGTTTTAAGGGTGAATCGCAAAGCATTATTGTCGATGATGATGTTAAAATAACCTTGACAGATAAGTTCAAAAGTGCATGGCGTAAAGCGCTTGCAACTTTGAATCTAGACGGCGACCAAACAGCCGACGGCGTTAAAACATTTTTGCAAAAAATAAAAGGTAAAATCGAAAACGCCGACCATGCTGACAACGCCGACATTGCAACAAAATCTTACAATTCGGATAAAGCCGAAGCGTCAAATACCGCTGAAAAAGTAACTCATACTTTAACAATCACTTTAAACGGTACGGACTACGTTTTTGACGGTAGCAGTGACATCAATATTTCTATCCCAACCGCGGTAAACGAACCACAAACACCCTCATCTGAAACACCTGAACCAAATTAAATAATTAAGCCACTCGAAAGGGTGGCTTTTTAGTGTATAATAGTCTGAAAAAGGAGTAAAAAAAATATGCCTGTATTACCAAAAAACGTTGCGTTAACCACTTTTGAATTTTTTAGAAATACTGAATTTAATGACATTCAAAATACGCTAGACTTTTCAAGTTCGCAAGACCGTGATGAGTATTTTGAAAGATATGAAAAGTTGTTATTGCCGGATCCGATTCAATTTAATTTCGAAATTACAAAATTCACCCTTAACATTGCTTATAATTTGTTAGGTGGTGAGATTCAAAGCCAATCGTTCAATAACTTTGCTGGGGTCAATTATGGTCGATTAAAGAGTGACAGCCAAACCCTCGGTCATTGGTTGTATTTCTATGTGGATAGTGCCGACTATGTCAATAACGGCACGTTGCGTTTGTCACTCGTTCCTGATATTCCAATGACGTATCTTAATACTTATGATTGGACGACGGCACTCACAAATTACGTCCAAGTGCAACGCCAACATTTACCGTTTAATATTTTCAAAAAATATCGATTGTACTTGGCTAACAATTCCGATACACTGCCATTCCCGAAAATTTTTCAATGGAACGATAAACACAAGTTTGATAACAGCTTTTTAATTTTTAGGTGTGTTAACAACCTTGAGGGTGATTTTGGTGATAAAGATAAGGCACCAAAACAGCCGAGTTCATCAGGTATTATTTTTGATAAGATTGAAAGCCCGGTCAATTTGTATGCTTGCAAAAGCCCCGGTCAATTCAACATTATGATGAAAGACCTTGAAGACTATCCTTACATCACACAAAATATTTCGCAAGTGACTTACGTGCCACAAGATATTTTTGATGAATCAAACCTAGTTGAAGCAAAAATCAGTCACTCAAATGCAACGGTTTATAAATTTGTGAATAAAGGTGTGACTAAGCATGTCGATTTGACCGAGTTGTCAACTGATACGTTCGGACTTTTAGAAAAGTTTAACATTACCGCTAAAAACGACCCCGACAGTATTCGCAACACATTTTGGTTTTTGGGTCGCGAAGAATATTACAATATTATTCTTGATAATATGCAAGGCGCGAGCGTGATGTTTAACCCTGCAATGATTCATAATGCCGGACAAGATAACGCTGATTTTTCCGTCATTGCGTGGGCGATATTTGGTTATGACAACAAAATAAAAGTGTTCCCATTGAATTATCAATCAGGACCAAACGACAGCGATAGCGATTACCTTGCCGGGACATCGGTCAACAATTCGGTTGATTTCAATAATTTTGACACGATTCCAATTTTGATTGATAATTATAAGCTTGGACAAGCTAACACGGCATACCAGAGACAACTCGACCAATCTAAGTTATTAAGTGGTCGTGTCAGTCAAGTGACATCACCTGATTCAAGTATGCAAGACAAAATTTTTAACGCTGCCTCATTGATTTCTAATGCGTCCGTTGCCGGCATTTTCGGACAAGCAAGTAGTGAATATGATTATTATCGTCAACTTAAAGCAACTCAAAACAACGCCAAGTTAACGCCACCGACAGTGACAACCCAAAACAACACCAACGCATTCAACATGGCGAAAGGGATATACGGCGTTACAGCGAAATATTTCGGTATTGATAAACAAAATTATCAAATGTTGCTCGCTTACCACGGTGCGTTTGGTTTTCAATTTGACGGTCAATTCATGCCACTATACAGCGTTAAAAGTATGCCTATTATGAATTATGTCCAAATGTCAGGGGCGTATGTCTTGCAAGGTGTCCCAACGCAATACATGGTATTACTAAAAGACCTATTACAAAACGGTATCAAATTTTGGCATGCTTATCGTGATGAAAATGGTAAATTGCAAAACCCAATGGTTACCGGAAAAAATATTGAGACTAATTTTAAAGGGTGGGGTGTCTAATGGCTTACTCATATCGAAAACATTCAACAGCAGATTATAATAAACTCATGTCGCAAAAATTCGGCGAAGATTATGGCATTGATGAAAAAAAATTTGCCGAGTGGTGGTGCACACTTCGGGGCGCACAACCTGTGATACAAAGTTACGGTGTCAACGCTAAAAACCTTGTTAGTACCTATATCCCACATTTAAAGGAACGTCTTGGTGGTTTTACCATGTTTTTAATCATTACCAAAAATGAAGGCGGTGGTAACGGTAACTGGATAAATCACTATGAGTTTGACACACCGGCCGGCGGTAACGGTATGCAAACAATGGACGCCGACATTGATTACGTCTTGAAATTATTAAGCGGAAAATATCCAGTATCGGCAAGCGCTCACGAAGTAGACGGCACCGGTTTCCATTGGACTGACGACCCTAACCCGGTATACAACGGACTAGCTAACGGCTCACTCGGTAAGTATTACATGCCGGCTACATTCGCCGGTAACGCGTGGTCGTGGGCGCAAGATTGGACGCAAGCCCACATCGGACCCAGCGCCCCTTATTGCTATTTTGGCAACCCATACGACGACCTAATCGACACGTATAAGTTTTTTGGGGTTGATATGCTTGCTGACGCACCAAAATCGGGTGACCCGGGTGGGGGAGACGCTAAAGGCAATGACGACGACGCCGGCGAATCGGTCACACAAAGTGCAATCATCGACCAAGCAATCAAAAAAGCCCTCGCAATGGTCCAACAGTTGACCCGGTCTATTCAAACAGCTAATCAGTTAGACCCCAAAAGCATGATAGGCGCTTACATCAAAACAGACCGGCTATTCGGAAACACCTATCAAAGTCAGTTGCAAAACCTCGAAGACGTCTTAAAGCAATCCGGTGCAAGTGCTACGCCAGACGGCGACCCAACCGGCGGTAGTAACACGCAAGGCGGAGGAGATTCAAATGGTGGGTCGATTCCAAGCGGTGCCAATTCAACTGGCAATCAAAAAGTGTTTGAGTGGGCTATGGCACGCGTAAGAGACGGTCGCGGTATACAAAACGTGTACGGCTATCAATGTATAGCGCTTTGTAATGGTGCTAATCGTGAGGTACTAGGGTCCGGCATACCATGTTTTCTTGACGGCGGTGGTTACAACGCAATTAATTGTTGGAGCGACCCGAGAATCGACAGGAATAAGTTTGTCGCGAAAGCCTATGACGGTGGTCCAACAAACGCCGATTCGATTAAATGGTACAACACACTGCCAAACGGTGCATTTGTATCGTTAACAGGTCCTAATTTTGCTGGAGCATTAGGACATATCGGTATTAAAAGCGGTGACTTTTTACAAATGGTGCAACAGAATTTTAATGTACCAAGTGGAACTGACCCACACCCACACAATTTGAATCTAGCAAGCATTTTCGAAAGTAATGCCGGGAACATATTCACCGGGGTAATTTATTGTAAGTAAATAAGTATGAGATGAAAAAAAGAAAAAAGCACTCGTAATTGAGTGCCTTTTATTTGGAGTTAATTTGCTATTTGAGAGGATTTACCGGGGTAGGGTAGTCTTATGCCGGGACTTTCATAAAATTGCGATTAACAAAGTTTATATCCAATGTAGCAAGACATCTATTTATATTATCACCATTGAAAATCATGGCGTCGTTTATTTTGCTAGTCAATACTAAACCGTTTGAAAATGACCAATCAGAAAACCACAAATTATCATCAACATTAAAAATTCTATATTCTGACATCGAAATTACCTTGCTTTCGTTTTGAATGTGTAGGTGTCGTAGCGGTCGCCTTTTTCGTCGATGATCGAGGTCATCTTTTGCTCGATTAGAGAACGACGACCGGTAGAAAGAGATTTGATGAATTCGCCGGTTAAGTCATTAGGCATATTTGACAAGTTGAATCGATTATCAAAAATTTTGTCAAGGGCTTTGACGATTAAATCAAAATTATCAGACATTTCTTTCAATGTGTTTTCGACATTGCGTTTTCTGTCTAAGACTTCCGATTCACTAATATGACCCTTATAAAATTCATTATCAATATATTCGTGTGCGCTTTTTCGTGCGTAAACGACGTTAAACTTAACCGATTCGTTGAGAGAATCGATAAAATATTTTGTTGCCTTTTTATTGGCGACTAGGGGCTCATTCGTTTGTGACATGGTGGGTTAACCTTTCTTTGTGTACGTTAGTGAGTATTTTCCATTGTGTGTCTTGTGAGAACGCTAGACCGGGATAATCGTAAGCACCGTCGTAAAAGCCGGCTACGGTATATGAGAGGGTGGAGATTTCAAAGATAACCTCGCCCCAAAACGGACCATTAACTTGTTTGACAATATCACCGATGTATATCGGGTTGCCGTCGACGTCGTCACGATGAATATAAGGCTCGATGTCAACCGGAAAGGATGCCTCGATTAAACCGTCGGCAGTTATTTTAAGACGCGTTAGTTGCATGTTTGTGTTCGCTAACCACGCGCGAAATGGTGGGGTTATTTTATTCATGATTTAGACAACCTCAAATTTCTTGTTTCAAAAAGTTCATAAAATCAACAAGACTGTCGTATTGCTCGGTTGTCATTTCTTGTACATGAAAAGAAAATATTTCAGTACCGCTATACGTCTTTATAACAGATTCTAGACCAAACGATTGTGTATTCAATCGAGCAGACAATGCACTACAAATAAAACTAATAGTGTGTGTTGTTTCAAATTTCGCCTTGACGTTTGTTATTTTTGCTTCAATCATTTTGCATTTTCTCATTTCTTATGATATATTAAGTGTAACACAACGGCATTAGAAAGTCTAAACTTTTTTAGATAATGTTGTACTATTTTAAAGGGTAGTACCATAGCCGTTGCCACTAATTAAAAACTTGCGTCTATGTAATTTTGACCTATGTAAACACGCTTACATTTTATGTTTCGAGAACGTTGAGTGTTGTTATAAGGATCGTTGTTAAAACGCCTGTAATCGACTGTGAGAGCCTTGTATGAGGTAGAACGATTTAGTGATCATGAGGTAGACAAATTACACAATTGGTATAGGTAATATTATACCGGTTTAATCACACAAGATGAAATGAAAATAATTAACCAAACGTACACAGGCCAACGTGTTCACCGCGTCGCAACCAAGCGATAAGGTTAAAAGGTTTTGGGGAATTGGTTAATTGGTATAGTAGTATAGGTCATATTT